>CM068726.1:8170249-8172635 GCA_035079005.1 Fraxinus americana | reverse complement strand
CCTCCGGTATTTTTACCAAAGTCCATGTCTTATTTTTGTGAAGAGACTCCATTTCATCTTTCATAGCTGCAAGCTATTATTTGGAATCTTTGCTAATCAAAGCTTCTTTATAGGATTCAGGTTCATCGTCATTCATATCATGATAGGACAGTAAGGAAACATCATCTTCAAACCTAGTTAGAGGTCTAATGGTCATTCTTTCCCTATACCTAACAAGGTGGCAATCAACTAAAAGCTGTACAGGCTCTAAAATAGTGATGGCAAAAAAATCTGTCCTGCACCGCCTCGCCTCGCCTCGCCCTACCTTGGCCCCCCCATCCCGGCCCGAATGGGTGGAAAAAAAACCCACCCCGACAGGATAGTAGGGCAGGGCGGGAAAGAGGTGTCCTGTCTCAAAGCGCCCCGAACCCGCCCCGTGAAAAATTAAAAAAACAATTAACTACAAATTAAAAATAAAAACTAGTTAATTTGAAGTTTTGGAAAAAAATAAACTGGGGCAGGAAACAGGGCAAGCCTGCTCCCCGAAGTGGCGAGATGGGGTGGGTGGGGTGGGGTGCCCCTCTCAAAACCCGCCTCGTTGCTATCTCTACTCTAAAACAGCCTCAAAGAACCCCACCAGGTTCAAGTTTAGCTTCAGGTTGGTCATTGTTTAGATGGGCAGAATGGTCAGAGCCCTCCCTAGGTTGCTCCACCTCAATCTCAACCATTTTTCTCACATTTTCAGATTGTTCAGCAGTCTAAAATAGGTCTATAGGTTGATGTTCAGACTTAAAATAGGGCAGGTCATCTTCATTAAATACCACATTTCTACTTATAATGGCCTTAGAGCCTTTAAGCTCCCTCACCCATAGTCTATAGCCTTTAACCTTTTCCCCATAACCCAGAAAAACACACTTAAGGGTTCCAATTTACCTTCAATTTGGTGTGCAAAATCTGCACATCTAAAAACTCTCAAATTACTAAGTCAACTGGTTTTCCTCTCCATTTTTCCTCAGGGATCTCAAAGTCTACAGTACTAGAAGGGCATCTATTTAACATATAACTAGCAGTTTTAACTGCTTCGCCCCAAAAAAAATTTTTCAAGCCAGAACACAACAAAATATATCTAACTTTATCAAGTATAGTTCTATTCATTCTTTCAACCAAGCTATTTAGTTGTGGTGTGCGTGACTGTTCCATGCTTTAACATACCAGATAATTTATACAATTCATCAAACTCATAATTACAAAATTTCAAACCATTATCAGTTCTTAAAACTTTAATTTTCTTATCAGTTTGGTTCTCAATTAAAAGTTTTCATTCTTTAAAAATATTAAAAGTGTCTGATTTTGATTTTAACAAAAAAATCCAATTTTTTCTTTAAAAATATCCATGACAAGAAGATAATATTTAAAACCAAAATGAGTACATACAGTTGCTGGTCCCCACAGATCAGCATGCAAATATTCAAGTATGGAGGTAGATTTATGCATTCCAGTTAAGAAAGGTAGTCTATTAAGCTTTCCTAAAATGCAATAGTCACAAAAACTCAATTTTTCAATGTTATCTTTGCCAAAAACATCCTATTTTTTCAAAATCTGAAGACCTTTATCATTAATATGGCTCAATCTCTTGTGCCGTATTTGTGATTTATCATCTGGAACTGAGATTATTGCTGAAGTGGACTCCAAAAACTTTTTAGTTTGTAAAATGTAAAGGCCATGTCTCTAGGGAACTTCTACAATCAGTTGAGAGTCCTTCAAGATTTTAATGTAACCCTTATTGAAAACAATGTCAAAGTTAAAGTCATCTAAAACCCCTAAAGAAATCAGATTACATTGTAAATCAGGAACATATCTAGTCTTCTCAAGAATCAACTTATCATTCCCTTTGATCTAAGTAACCCTCAAATTCCAGAAAACACTTGGTTTTGGGACAAAGGAATCACAAGGAGTCAATGATTCAAGTTTTCAAAACACAAGTTAGATAATCTACGGAGGCAGAAAAAATCAACCAAGGCAGAAAACCCAACAATGCAGTAAACTCAACTAATCAGAAATCAAATAAGGCAATGTAATACATATGAGAACATTTTGAATACGGAAAGATCTCACCAAAGCCCTTTAATTAGGGTTTCAAGAAAAATCGAAGAGCAGCTCAAGATTATAGTCAGCATCAAGATCGAGCCAAACAAGCGTCAAGAACTCCCTCCTTTAATCTCCAATACCACTGTTGGGAGGAGATCACATTGGTCTCATAAATTAACAATCATATGTGCAAAAGTAACAAAAAAATCGAACTGAAATAAGAGCAATAAAAATCGAACACAAAGCATAAACTGCAAGAATCAGAAACTGCTATAATCGAACTCAGTTGATGCTGAAAAATACAGAAGAATAAACTGTA